>OZ020186.1:14912205-14956422 GCA_963971135.1 Stenus bimaculatus | reverse complement strand
GTTTAAAAATATTTTTAAAACAAAAAACAAGTCTATACACTCTTCGCTTATACCTTAACTTATTGTTAGCGTTGGAAATGACATATTATTTCAATTAGTTTTTTATAAAAATCTAAAACGCCGCTTAGCGAACGTTTTTTGTAAAGAGTCCGTTTTACTGCTTCCGTATGAGTATTTGGATTGACTTACAAAAATAAAAAAAAACAAGAAATTGGTAGCCACAAGACTCTTCTGTGTACCAAAAAAAGAAATTTTAAAAAAGCTTCATTGGAAAAAAAATTATGACCAAAACCGCAAATATCAAGCGAACTTCAAAATCCAGCGCTAAAATTCGCCGACTATCCTCTTAAATTTTAAATATAAAACAAAATATATTAACAATCCAAAGTCACTTAAATATGGCATTTCAATTGAACAATTTATTTTTCAAACGTATTACAATTTTAAAGAAATACTTCTTTTATTTCAAATTAGTATCAAATTAGTAACTAATAGAAATCAGTCTAAAAATTTATTTTATTTAAAATTTAAATACCATTTGTTGCTTTACAATAAGTAAACATTCTTTTATATTTTACCATTTTTTAGAATAAGTTCATTAGTTTGTTAAGTGTATATATTATGTATAAAGTATTTTTTTTACGTATCTCTTTTCAATTATTTTCGAAGAAATATATTTGCAAATGTACATACAATCAGTAATCCTCATCTAACCTAATTGAATTTATTTTTATTTTCAATCCTTTCTTTACCCTTTTTCCTTTTTAAATTACCAAGTTGATTAATATTTATACCACATTTCATCAATCAATTTGAAGAAGAATGAAGATATTTAGGTACCTTTTTTTACCATCGAATACAATACTCAATGATTCAGAATTTTATCAATATTAAATGGAACACTAATTGTACAATGTCCAACATTACAAGAAAACCAGCCACAACTTTAATGAAAACTTCCATAAGAAAATTCAAAAACTTTTAAAGAATTTCAACTTCAACTAGAAGAACCCCAACTTCAATCAAAACGTTCATAAGAACTTCAAGAACTTTTTAACAACATCAACTTCAACTAGAAGAAACACAGTTTAAATGAATACTTCCATAAGAAAATTCAAGTTCTTCTTCAACTAGACTTTACTTTACTTCATCTTTATAAAGTCATCCATCATAGGACCGCTGACTTTATTTTTAACGAGGGAGGTGTTGTGTGCCCATCCACATGTACCATGTGTGTTATCATAAACAATATGTTTATTAACATTTTTAATATTAATTTAGTATTTTGTATGTAATCCAGTTCTAAGTAATTTGTATATTTATTGCTATCATTTCCTTAATCGTTCTATGAAATGTCTACCTTCCACTTCCTTTACAACGACCTTGTTCCTGGAAGATTATCTTAAATCCCTAAATTAGGTATTTCTAGTATTAAGTAGAATTTTGTAATTGAACATATTTAATTTAAGTACCTGTGAGTTTAACCAATCAGAGAGATACTACGAACTACGAGACCATTGACTACGAGCACCCTTAAAAGGGCAGCACACGAAGAATTCACTCTCTTTCACTCATTATCAAGACACAGAGACACATTTCTACTCTTTCACTCTTTCATCAAACACTCTTTCAAGTTACCAAGTTCTAGTGAACAACATCGTCGGTTAAACCTAGTAACTGTATATTTGTAAAACCAACTGTTAGTATTTTTCTCCAAATAAACTTGTTGTATAGTAGTTAAAGTTGTTTCTTGCAAATTTAATTATTTGTCACCTTAACTACGACGCCTATCGTCCTGACCGAGTAGGTACACAACAATCATTTATATCTACAATAAGGTTAATCCTTTTGGCGATTGCATTCGATTATTAACATAGGTTCCACTAGGAGAACACCCTATTTGTTTTAACTTTCATTTGCTTTCAATTTAAACGTAAATGAAAGGTAATTAAAATTTATATGACAGTACTTGTCAAAATTTAAATTTTAAAATCCGCTGTTGTCGTGTTAATAAATATTTTTTTAAAATAATGTAAAATCTCATAAATCTATTTATAATTCATATTTATTGAAGAAATTGGAAATATAATGTAGGTTTAACTTATTTTTTATGTTTGCCCAAAAACACCTAGGAAAACGATAAGGTCCTTTACCATTTATTGAAATCAGCCAAAATATATCTTATACAACATTCAAATTTTTCAAAATTAATTGTACAAATTAATTTTATGTTAACATTAAAAAAATTTTAAACGAAAATTTGTTTACAAATTCAATCATTTTCTTATATCATCGTTTAAGTGACATAAATGTGACGTAAATAATTAATGGGTTCTTTTTTAGGGTTAAGCCGACGTTTACATATAGTTAAATAGTGACCAACTTGATGTTAAAGAAATAGCTGAGTTATTATTTTCTTCTAAGTTGGTTCAAAAATACTAAATTCAAAATTATTAATTTTACTTACTTGTTCTTAACTTGCAGAATCAAAATCCTGATCGAGCCAAGTTCACTTTTATTTAAATTTCTTTGGGAACTTATTAAAGATTATTAAAAACCCAATATTTAATTAATATTAAATATATTAAAAAAAAATGTTAATATTAAGATAAAAATAAATGACAAAAAAAACAATTGCAAATAAAGACATTCACTGAAAAATAATCATAAAAAAAACTAATAAAAAAAAATAATCTTGACAATTTAAAATGTTAAATATAATTTTAACATAAATTTCATATAAGATACAACTTATTTAAGAACCAATAGAAACCTTAAAACATTCCACAAATCACACGATAAACGAACAAAACAAAAATGAAAAATTACTAACTTTGTGAATAAAATCAAATAAACTTCTAATGACAGTAAAGTGAAAAAAAACGCGTCACAAAAAAACTAAAATAGACTTTGCTTGGCGTCCCTTATACGTCATAACTTACTTAAGTAAAGACGCCAATCAAAGCCTCTTATTGGTTCTTATTATTATAAGAACCAATAAGAGGTTTGCCCTACTTTATTAAGTAGGGCAAACCAAATTCATCCCTAAGCTCGGGTTGAATTTGGTAACCTACGCTTAATCTCTAACGTGGAATAAAATAATTTTCTTTTTCTCAAACTATGATCAAACAAGTAAAATCTGAAAATTTACAATAATACAAATATCTGCCAAACACTAATTATGACATTAAAAATATAAAATTTAAATAAATAAGTAAAAAAACTTAAGTGTTTAGTTTATGTCTTGCTTAGTTGACCTGACTTAGCAGTTTCACCCTCCATCCGTTGGTAGGCAATAATTTTGTCCACACTTAATCCAAAGAATAACAAGGATGCATTACTTAATACCCCAGACATAAATAAAACACTCGTGAGAAACAAAATTTTATCATAAAGAAAACTAAACTATTTTTACTTGTTTAAATCAACTACAAAGTAAATTATTTTATTCCTAACATAAAAATTAAAAAAAAAAATCAAAAGATTAATAAAACTAGAGATGTAATAAATGTTATATTTACATACAATATAAATCACCAGTGGCGTTATTAATATATTTATTATACCAAGAGATGGGATTTCAAAAACTAAAATTGACCTGTCCGAGCGATTTTCTCAAAAAGATTAAATACGGCAGTTTTGAATTATGTTCCAAACAATCGCCCTATATGGGGTACCAATATAATCATTATAAAATCCTCGAATGATCGGGCATCATTGAATTAAAAAAAAAGTGAGATATTTGCGCAAATCTTCATTAACTAAGCTTAAAAATTAATAGTTCAAAAACCACTTAAAATTTTCTCAAATTACAATTTTATTTAGGTATTTGAATTATTTAGAATCAGTTTTGGTACTTTTCACCGACTTCGAAAACCGTAGTTTTTTTTTCGATAAAAATTGAAACTAATATCTCAAAAATACTTCTTTTTTAATAGTATTTTAAAATAAAATTGTTACATTTAAAAAAACAAAGTTCGTGGTGTTTCCTATGAATCCTGAAGTGATTTCGAAAAAAAAATCCATACAGGGTGTCCCAGCGCTGCGAGGAAGTAACATTACTCTAAGGGTCGGTTTATTTACCTTCCAGTAAAGTTTTCAGTAGTGTGACTAGAGAGTTATTTACATGTAAAAGTGATCAGTAAATTAAATTATTAAATATACTGAAATTACTGTAAGGTTTTCGCTACTGGGAGGTGAATAAATAGTTATTATTATGTATAAATAAATTATAAATTGACCTCTCAGTATCGAAAACTTTTAGCGAATTGTGATTAAGGAATTTTTTAATTTACAGATCACTTTTATATGTAAATAACTCCCTAGTAACTACTGAAAACTTTACTGGAAGGTGAATAAACCGGCCCTAAAATGAAAAAGATATCGACATACGGTTTTCGATAGAATATACAATAATATAATAATATACAATATAAGCGCACATTTTAAATATATTTTGGTAATATACCGGGTGTCCATTCCAAGATGGCGGACCAAACTTATGTTTATTGGGAACACCCAGTATATTACGACATTTTTTGATTCCTTATCAAAAAATATTTTATGGGTCTATCATCACTCGATTAGCTGATATTTGCCATTTAAGCCAAAAAAAGATTCATTATTGAAAAATCACTGCTCTAAAACAGCTGAACATTTTGGGTTGAATAATAAAATAGGTGCTCGTAGATGATTTGGAACGAATCGTAAATAAATAAAAAATAAAACCAACTTTGGTTTAACCGTTCAATAAAGTTGGAGCATAGGAATCATCAAATTGTGTATTTATATATTTTGGGTTGAAATTTTCTCAAAAATTTTTCAACATCGTCTAGTCTACAACTATCATGTCAAATTTAATTTGTGATAATTTTTTAATAGGGTGCGTTATTAAACGCAAATTGATCAATTAAACGAAATTTTCAAATGGAACACCCTGTATATTTTAACATCATTCGATGGGATTTTTTTACAAGCATTCTACTGATATAATGGTTGTATGGTCATGTGTCAATGGTGTGGGAGATATTAATATCCATAACGCACCCTGATAAAAAATTATTACAAACTAAAATTGTACTTCATGTCTCTTCCTTCTTGATTAATACGTAGTACCTTGAGTTGGTGCTATTGCCACAAAATTCAAAGCAAAGAAAAATTCCCTAACAATGTCCCCGAGTCCCGACGGTGCGCATCGTCCGCAAACCGCTCATTCTTGTTTTTGTGCTAGCCGCGTCAAGTTGTTTTCTTTTGCGTTATATAATATTGTGCAATAATCATGGGAAAAAGAAAATATTATTCCAATTCTAGTTCATCGGAAGACAGTTCGGAAAAAGAAAACAAATCTCATCGATTAAAAAGAAAAATCAAGAAATTAAAGAAGAGATTAAAAAGGGCGAGGCCGGCGACTCCGGCGAGGTCGCCATTTTCAACTCCCACTGCGCATCATGCTGTTTCGGAACGTAAGTACTGTTTATTGAAACATATTTTAGGGTAATGTAGTCAATTTTTGCTCACAATATTGCAAAAATTCGTGTTTAGTTAATATAAGTTGCGTTCTTCGCTAATAAAGTAAAAAGCGGACATGCAACGTTGTAAAACACCAGTTCTCATAAAATTACTAAAGTTGGCAACGTAGGGTGTTGTCAGAACTTGTTTTGACTTATAGATACTTAATATTTAACCCTAACCTAAAATCAGGCTCTAACCTGTATTTTAAGGATAATTTAAATAACACAGTAAACACAGTAATGAATTCCAAACAGGGGCTCTAACCTCTGTTTGGTGAAACGGGGGCTCTAACCTCTGTTTAATTACGTTAATACGTAATTTAGAACTGTATTTTCAAACTTTAATAAAAGTTTTGGTTTCACACAGAGGCTCTAACCTCTGTGTGATTACGTTAATACGTATTTTTAAAATATTATTTTATTTTTAAAATATTATTTTAATTCTTACAGATGAATTAAGTCTCACACCTGTAGGCCATTATGGGGATTCTACTCCAGATATTTCTGAAGATAATTCATTTAGATCTAATTCACCACTCGGGAGTGATATTCTTAAACTGTTGGGAGATAGTTTATCGAATGAAGCTCGATGGTCCAACGGTTAGGTGGCTTGATTCGACAATTTGCGACTGCAACAGCGTGGGTTCGAATCCCGCAAATCCCACTTAAGTTTAACATGCTTTAAGTTAAGATAATATTAATGTATTATACTTGTGATTACTTACTAGAAATGGCCTCTGGTAGCAGCTAATTACTACTGTTGGCTATGTTATTTCTAAAATTTTAGAAAATAAAGAAAAAAGTGAATTTAACTTGTATCTGTTAGAAACACTAAGTGATGTTGGTCGTTTGTTGGCCGATCTCCAAAATAGTGAAACTTCTATTCGAAGAAGTTTAATTCTTTCGAATATAAATGCCTCTTTGAAGGATACATTAAAAGATACCAAGGGGGATTCTTTTTTGTTTGGCCGAAATTTGGAAGACCAAATAAAAAGTGCAAAGTCTCTTGAAAAAACATCAAAAGACTTAAGGAAGTCCGAAAAACCAGCTCCTTCAAAAAACTTGAGAGCCCCGCTTCGACCTCACACTCTCAATTCTCGGAGCGGGCAGACTTCATTCCCAAGAAAGTTTCATTCGAATCAAGATCGTGGGCAACAACAACAACTTTATCAGGGACAACAAATGAATGGGACGCATCAGGCCAAGAAAGGATACAGACCAGGAATGAAGAAAGGTTGGAGACAAGAGAAAAGGGGAGGGTGGAAATAAGCCATGTAAGTGTTACTGGCTCTTTAAAACCTTACTTAGATGTTTGGTTAAAAATTACTAAAGACCCCTTAATTTTATCCTGGATAGAAGGATATAAAATACCTTTTACAAGTATTGTTAAACAAAATGTACTTCCTTGTAAACGTTTTTTCTCTAAGAATGAAGTAGTTCAAATATCCGATCACATTTTAACTATGTTAAATTCTAACGTTATTTCTGAATGTGAACATTCTAAATATCAATTTATTTCTCCAATTTTTGTAGTACCAAAACCAAATGGTTCTACTCGTTTCATACTTAATTTAAAAAAAAAATTAAATGAATTTGTGTTCACCGAGCATTTTAAGATTGAAGATCAATCTATTGTTAAAAGACTTGTAAGTGAGGGCTGTTATATGGGTACCATAGATTTGCAGGATGCTTACCATTTTATTCAAATTTATGCGGAACATAGACAGTTTCTTAGGTTTATTTTTAATGATAAACTATACGAATTTAACTGCTTACCATTTGGTCTTAGTACGGCACCTTATGTCTTTACAAAAATTCTAAAACCTGTTGCAGAATACTTGAGAGATTTGGGGTTCCTTTCTGTCATTTATTTGGATGATTTTCTTTTATTAGCAAATTCGTTTGAAAGCTGTAAAGAAAATATTGAATGTACTCTATCAATATTAGTTAAAATAGGTTTTAAAATTAATTATAAAAAAAAGTTCCTTAGAACCAAGAACAAGATGTAAATTTTTAGGTTTTATTTTTGATTCTGTAAATATGACAATTGAATTACCAACAGAAAAAAGAGAGAGCCTTAAAACTCAAATAAATCGTTTTAGTTTAATAAAGGAATGCAAAATTCGTGATTTTGCAAAATTTTTGGGTTTTTTGACTTCTTGCTGTCCGGGTTTTAATTACGGGTGGTTATACACTAAATTATTTGAGAGGGTAAAATATCTTTCTCTGGGAAACACCATAAATTATGATAAGATCATGTCATTATCGGTTGAATTACAAAGTGATTTCAATTGGTGGAAAGTCAATTTAGATCATTCAAAAAAATTTTTAAGGTCATCTGTTTTTCATTTTGAATATTTTTCAGACGCCTCCTTAACTGGATGGGGGGACGTTATAAAAATGAAAAATGTAATGGGTTCTGGAGTAGTTCAGAACAGTTACTTCATATAAACATTTTAGAACTATTAGCAGCTTTTTTCGTTTTAAAATGCCTTGCTACTAATTTAAAAGATTGTCAAATTCTATTAAGAATTGATAACACCACTGCCATTTCATATATCAATAGAATGGGGGGAATTCGTTTTCAAAAATTAAATAAAATAACTAGGGAAATATGGCAGTGGTGTGAAATTAGAAATATTTGGATTTTTGCTTCGTACGTCAGTTCTAAACAAAATGTTGCAGATTTTGAGTCAAGAAAATTGGAATCGGAAACGGAATATGAATTAGCGGATTTTGTTTTTCAAGAAATTATTAGAGTTTTTGGTAAACCGGATATCGATTTATTTGCTAGTCGATTAAATGCTAAATGTGATCTTTATTTTTCCTGGTTTAAAGATCCTAATTCTTTAGCTATAGATGCATTTACTCTTTCATGGAAAAATAATTTTTTTTATGCATTCCCACCATTTTCCATTATTTTAAAAGTTTTACAAAAAATTAGATCAGAAAAGAGTACAGGTATTTTAATTGTTCCCTTATGGAAAACTCAACCATGGTTTCCATTGTTTTATTCAATGTTGTTAACTGAACCTATAGTTTTTAAACCAAATAGTAAATTATTACTTTCTTCAAACAGGTCACCACATCCGTTGCATTACAAGCTTTCCCTGGTGTGCGGGATTGTATCTGCACAGCGCTAACTTATAGAGATACACCTAAGGAGGCTATAGATATTTTAATTGCATCACTAAGTCAATCATCTTTAAATCAATATAACACTGGTCTTAAAAAATGGTGGAATTTTTGTCAAGTTAATATTGACTGGTCATAGGATTAGGTCTCATCAAAATTTCTAATATAAGTAGATCTATCTCGGGCTTACAAATTAAAATAACAGATAAAATTAAAACAACATCAAAAAATAGAAACCAACCATTATTAAATCTTCCGCATTATAAAGAAAAAAAGATTTGTGCTGCTTCAATCTTAGATGATTATTTACTTAAAACAAAGGAGTTTAGAAAGGATGAAGATTATTTATTTATATCTTATAAAAAACCTTTTAAAAAGGTTTCTACAAGTACCCTAGGAAGATGGGTTAAAGATACTCTGTTATTATGTGGTGTTTACACAGATATTTTTACAGCACACAGCACACGTCATGCATCTACTTCAACAGCATGTCGTAAAGGATTATCAATCGAACATATTCGTAGAACTGCTGGTTGGTCAGTTAATTCTAAAGTTTTCGCAAACTTTTATAATTTGCCGTTACAATCGGACCCTAATTTGTTTGCAAACACCATATATAATAATACTCAAGATGATGATGAAACATGAGTTTATTAATAATGGTGAAGTCAATTTGATATTTGATGCATAATTATTATTACATTTAATGTTTTAAGAAAATTTTTTTCTTTTTGATTTTTAGTTTTTATGAACTAGTTCATGTAGTAGTTTTAATATTTTTTGTTCTTAATAAATAGTGTTTATCCCCTTTTTGATAAATGCCGCATTTTCTGCTTTAAACATCTACGTATTAATCAAGAATAAGATTAAACGAACTTACCTTAAGTGAAGTTCTATCTTAATTATATTCATGTCTCTTCCGGAGTGATTAATCCCACCCATTTGAATCCTTATTCCCAATCCCAAAATGTGAAAAATGCGGCACTGCTTTGAAGAGAATGAGCGGATTGCGGACGATGCGCACCGTCGGGACTCGGGGACATTGTTAGGGAATTTTTCTTTGCTTTGAATTTTGTGGCAATAGCACCAACTCAAGGTACTACGTATTAATCACTCCGGAAGAGACATGAATACAATTAAGATAGAACTTCACTTAAGGTAAGTTCGTTTAATCTTATAATTTGACATGATAGTTGTAGACTAGATGTTGAAAAATTTTTGAGAAAATTTCAACCCAAAATGTTTATCTGTTTTAGAGCAGTGATTTTTGAAAAATTAATCTTTTTGGCTAAAATGGCATATATCAGCAAAAACAGTGATGATAGACCCATAAAAGTTTGTACAAGGCATAATTATTTTTCGGTAAGGAATCTAAAAATGTCATAATATACTGGGTATTCCATGAAAAAAACATAACTTTGGTCCGCCATCTTGGAATGGACACCCGGTATATTAAGTTATGCAGGTGACCCGGTTTTCATTTCCACCCGGTATTGGTATATTTTAGGTAGGAATAGGAGGATTTTTAAGAAAATATATATCAATACTTTATATGAATATAAAAGATTATTTATTTCAAACAAAAAAATTATTTTAATAGCCATTACATCCAAATTTTACTCAACAAAATGCTGGTAATTGTCAATATAATTACTCAATATAAATCAAAAGTGAAAAAAATAAGACAAGCATAAGAAATGCGATTACAATACAATTAACTTAATATTTAATTATGTGCACAGCCGAAGGAGCGATATCTCGCTCTTGATATTTACTCTCAATAAACAGATTTATAAAAATATATACATAATATAGTTTGATACTCTAGGCCTCTACAGTATAGCATTGTACAAATATATTTATTTTTATAACATTAAATAACTTACAATATATACAATAATATAAAATATGTAGAATGTACCTAGGAATGTAAAAAATATTTGCATACTTCATTATAAATATACTAAAACGAGGAGTTTAAATTGGCATAAATACACCTTTTGTTTTTTACATACAAATTATTTTAATTCGAACGATTCCACTTCCCTTAATCATTAACATTAATTTGACTCAGTGTATTCTTTGGCATATTTCGAATTTCGTAGTTAGTGCGATTTCTTCTTTTTAAGTATGTATCAGTTTTCCATTTTTAATTGCGCTATTCCAGCTCCCACGTACTTCACCAGCTCTATAAGAGAACTATGCAGTGTCAATGGTCTGCAAATTCGGCCCAATTCAATGAAGAACTCTGAAAAAAAATGATCAACATAAGTTTTTTGAAATTCTTTGATACATTATATTTAAAAATTTCTTTACTGTCCCAAAACTTATTTATTTATGTATTATGATAAAGTTAACATAGATCTACAAATTGCAGGCACAAAAAAGCTTATAATAAGGTAATACATTTTTATTGATTTAAAATAATTGTTAAGATCATTCACGTGTACTTTCGGTTGCCTAAAAATTTAAGAACAACTTCTCATTTTTTTAATTTATTTTTAAATATATTAATTTTACTTTTCGGTCGAAAATTAAGTTACAATAATTCTTAGTTATTTAAAGTTGGTTTTTGTTTTTGTTTCTATTTTAATTTTAATTTTTTTTATAAAAAAAAATAAAAAATAGAAACAAAAACGAACTTTAAACATCTAAGAATTAATGTAACTTAATTTTCAACCGAAAAATAAAATTTATATATTTAAAAATAAATCAAAAAAATGAGAAGATGTTTTTTAATTTTAAGGTTGGCTGTGAATGCTCTTAAGTAAATGTGGACTTTCTAAAAGTGTTGATCTGTTCATTTTTTTAAATTAGTATATACATTTTATAATGACAAGTAAACAATTTGACGATGATTTGGGATAGCAATTAATATCACAAGGTGAAACTATCAACTGTATCACTGATACAGTTGGGAGCCAATTCGTTTCATTTTGTGACATTTTTTAATGATTTAAACAATAACAATATAGTATATTACGCAACGAGCTAGAAAGTGACGAATTTTGTGCGAGTGTGAAAATAGCCGAACGAGCAACGAAATTCACTTCCTGCTAGTTGTGTACGCTATTTTTCCGACGACCACGGAGATTTTGCGACCATTATTAATATTTTGTAGTAACAACATAACATAACCTATGTTAACAGCAGCTGACATTGAAGTTATCGATTATTTTTAGTTAAATGTAAATAATTGTAGGTGGCGCTGTTTTGACGGAAGCAAATTATCGCAACGAATAAAAAATGTTCCTATTATATTTAAAATTTACACAAAAGTTAATTATATAATGATTTTAATAATAAAATTAATCATATTGGCGGGGTTAAATATAAATTTTTATTTGAACTTTTCTTTTTTTGCAAGTTCAAAAAAATCCAAGAGAGGGCTTTCGGAATTCCTTCGCAGCGCCTCTATCGAAAATTACAAGAACTATTTGACAGTTACAAAATGGAAAGTTAAAGTCACTAGTGTTGAAATGAACGATTTTCTAAACTACTAATATGAATGACATATACGATTTTCTCATATGGTCGTCGGAAAAATAATTTTTTACTTGCCCACGTCTACGTATTTATCTATGAATACAATATAATCAGTGTGTTCCCAAATTTCTTGACAATATGGAAGAATTTTAAAGTTTTCATTCTGCATCTTCATTGCATTGTAAATTGAAACTGGAACTAACATGGAAGGCTGCACCACTTCCATAGCCTGACGATTGACTCTCCACAGATCCAACTGGCGATGGAGTTCCTTGTCCTCCGAGAGCTTGGTTGATATGGTCAGGTAGAATAGGTGGAGTATTTGCAGACTAAAATGTAATAAAATAAATTTAAAAATTATTTAAAATGTAAGATTTTACACATGAAGTTAAATAATACAATTGAAAAAAAATGCTTACCTTATTGCAAAAATCAAAAATTAATTTCTGATATCCTTCATTTCAAGCTTCCTCATCTTAAAAAGTTTGAAGTAAAGTAGCGCTTGGCACCGGTAACTATAAATAAATTTATAGAATTAGTAAAATAAAAAAAAATAACTGTAAATTTAAGACAGCTAACTTATTGTGGACAGAAGAAGTATCTTGTTGGATTTTGAGTTTTGAAGATATATCTAAAAATTTTAAAAATTAGTAAACATAAAAATTAGGTTTAATTTATTAAACATACTTAATTATACCAAGAGTATCTGTGTACATAGTGAAGGCAGATTTTTCACTTATAGTTTCATGCTCCATCGCATTTCCAGTTAGTAAATAGTAACGCAAAGCTTCCAGGTACAACATGCATTGTTTTGTTGTATCAGTCTCTCTATCCGCCAAGTGTTTTAGCCTCTTAGCTTCATTCAGGTACATAGGTAAATACACATGTTGATCTCTGTAAAAAAAAACAATTTTATTAAATAGTAAAAAACAATACGACTATTATTGCTTTAAAGTAAAGTAAAAACGTGCAGCAAATGTGTGTTCACTCATTTTACAATTATTTGACTGTTCTATAAGTAGAATTTTAAATATTTAAAAATAATGTAATGTAAACTTTTTTTCCTTTCTTCATCAGACTTCTCAAAGTATGAATGGTATTCACGTATAGGTTGAGAACAACTCGTACTCGTACTAGTACATTTCACTGGTGAAACCTTTGGTGTGGTTCGAGGTCCTTCTCTTCTACGTTTCCTCTCCCTGTCTTGTGATTTTTCATCAAAACTCATCAAAGAGGCATTTTCTTCATCAGTTTTCCTTCTTTTAGATTCATGACTGCTCTTTTCTTCTTTGTGTTCCTTTTTCCTTTCACAGGTAGGAGATAAAGTACCTTATTGTGGATAATGAAGATACACTACTAGAATTGTTGTGTCTTTTTCTCTTTTAGCTTTTAATTTCATTATTTTTAACATCATTTTGCCGAGTCTCAGCAAGATCACCGCACTGTTGAAGTTCTTCAGATCTTCTTTTATTATTTTTAGTATTTGGAGGTATATAAGATAACCTAGATAGGTCAATTTTAACTGAAAGGCTCATTTTAGTTGAATCATCAAGCTCCGAAACATTAGTATTACAATTTTTGATACTCTTACCACCTTCAGAATCTTTTTCAGGACTAGGACCAAACAGTTTTCGAAAGATATCAAATTTATTTTTATCTTGAACCACTTTACATTCGGTTTTAACTTTAGCAGGACCCTGTATTTTTGATTTGATATCAAGTTTTTGGCTGCGCGTATGTGATTTTGTAGGAACCTTTTCAGTTTTTGCATTAGGAGCACTATCACTATCGGTATCAGTTGTTGTGGCTTGAACAGCAGCACTTTTAAAACTACTACTTAGTTTTCTTTTCCTTTTAAAAGAAACAGTGGTTTCTTTTTTACGAGGTGATTTTGAAGGTCTTTTGTGATGTGATGAGCTGTTATTACTTGTCTTACCTTAAGAAAGTTCAAATAAATACTTTTTAGGTTTATATTTACTTGGTGTACTCCACTGCTCACTGTTTTGATTATCAGTGGTTGATGATTTTAGTTTATTTAGTGTATTTTTTGATGTTTCAGTTTCTTTTGTGACTGATGCTCTTTCGTTAACGGAACTTGAGGAGGATTGATCGCGTTTGGAAGTAGTACGACGCATTGGTGCAGGTTTTTCATTTTGAGGACTTCATCATCTGAGCTACTTGGTGACGGTTGCCGTTTTGATTTCACTGGAATATCATTGCTTGATCCACCGTAACAACGATTTTTTACACTTTCCGGAGGTGTAACACTTTTATTGCCTACTTCATGTTTTTGGACCGAACCACTATTTGAGGGATTAATTTTTCTTGGTCTCCCTAGATTCTTTTTAGACTTTTCATTTTCAGAGTCATTAGTATCAACAGGTTTTGTTCTTGGACTAGCTCGGTTTACAGATTTTAACTGTTTTGTTGTTTCGTTATCTTCCAACTGTTTTTCGGATGTTTTCAGAAAGAAGAAACATCTTTTAATATCCAATTATAGTATTTTTTCAACCATTTACCCCCGGATTCTGGTCAAATCATTTAAGTTTAAAGGCCGTTCAATTTAAATTTGTAATATGCGTTGTAATAGACAATTTCCATAGTTACCTTATTTGTTTCGATTTAAGGGCCTTTAATTTTGACCAGAATCTGCCTATTAATTTGATATGTTAAATCGCTTAGAAAATAAGGAAAAGCTACATCGTTGGCCGTTTTTTCTGCACACCTCTGTACATTACATCTTGATTCTTATTCGCCTCCTGACTTTCATGCTTCTAATATATTGTCTCTTTATTTTCTTACAGATCTAGGACCAGCACCAGCACCAGCACCCGAACCTGAACCACAGCAGATTTCGTGGAATCCACCGCAAGCGTAAGTACAAACAAAATTTATAAAACTTTTATTAAAAAATAGTACCTACATCGAAAGAATATTGAAAATGAAGCTTATTAAATTTCTTCAAAACATATATTTCTTTTATCAATCAAACATAAAGTATTAGTCTCTATCTTTAGGAAATTAAAAAATTATTACAAAATTTATAAAACTTTTAAAATATACATTTATTGTAAGTCATGCAAATAAATGTCTTGTATAATGTTATGGTACTAAAATATGTTTTATTAAAAACTTTTTAAGGATTTAAATTCTTTATTGATATATTTCAATGGGAATTTACTTTTATAGGATTCTTGAGGATGACCTTAGGATTTCTGATGACAGCAATGAGTACCACGAAAGGAATAATCCTTTAAAATTACAAAGTCCTATTGTTACCTATTATTAGGTTCCTAGGTAAGTAAATAATTTTATTGGTTTTATAAACTATTGCTTTATCCTAATATTAGGATTATTCTTTCCGTAGTAAGAAATATAATTTTAATAATTTTAACTTCACTCAGAGCAGCATTTGCAGCATTTCAAAAAATGACCAAGAAAAATTAATCCGTTAACGAAAAAGCATCAGTCACAAAAGAAACTGAAACATCAAAAATTACACTAAATAAACTAAAATCATCAACCACTGATAATCAAAACAGTGAGCAGTGCAGTATACCAAGTAAAAATAAACCTAAAAAGTACTTATTTGAACTTTCTCAAGGTTAGACAAATAATAACAGCTCATCACATCACAAAAGACCTTCAAAATCACCTCGTAAAAAAGAAACCACTGTTTCTTTTAAAAGGAAAACTAAGTGGTAGTTTTAAAAGTGCTGCTGTTCAAGCCACAACAACTGATACTGATAGTGATAGTGCTCCTAATGCAAAAACTGAAAAGGTTTCTACAAAAGCACATTCGTCCAGCCAAAAACTTGATATCAAATCAAAAATACAGCGCCCTGCTAAAGTTAAAACCGAATGTAAAGTGGTTCAAGATAAAAATAAAAGTGACATCTTTAGAAAACTGTTTGGCCCTAGTCCTGAAAAAGATTCTGTAGGTGGTAAGAGAATCAAAAATTGCAAAACTAATGTTTCTGAGCTTGATGATTCAACTAAAATGAGCCTTCCAGTTAAAATTGACCTATCCGGGTTAACTTATATACCTCCAAATACTAAAAATAATAAAAGAAGATCTAAAGAACTTCAACAGTGCGGTGATCTTGCTGAGACTCGGCAAAATGATGTTAAAAATAATGAAATTAAAAGCTAAAAGAGAAAGACACAACAGTTCTAGTAGTGTATCTTCATTATCCACAATAAGGTACTTTATCTCCTAGCAGTGATAGGAAAAAGGAACACACAGAAGAAAAGAGCAGTCATGAATCCAAAAGAAGGAAAACTGATGAAGAAAATGCCTCTTTGATGAGTTCTGATGAAAAATCACAAGACAGGGAGAGGGAACGTAGAAGAGAAGTATCTCGAATCACACCAAATGTTTCACCAGTGAAACGTACTAGTACGAGTACGAGTTGTTCTCAACCTATACCTGAATACCATTCATACTTTGAGAAGTCTGACGAAGAGAGGTAAAAATTTTTACATTACATTATTTTTAAATATTTAAAATTCTACTTATAGAACAGTCAAATAATTGTAAAATGAGTGAACACACATTTGCTGCATGTCTTTACTTTACTCTAAAGCAATGATAGTCATATTGTTTTCTACTATATAATAAAATTGATTTTTGGTACAGAGATCAACATGTGTATTTACCTATGTACCTGAATGAATCTGCCTTGACTATGTACACAGATACTAGGTATAATTAAGTATGTTTAATAAATTAAACCTAATTTTCATGTTTACTAATTTTTAAAAATTTTAGATATACAGGGTGTCCCTAAAAGGTTTGTACAAAATGATACCACATACTCCTGAGACCAAAATAAGACGATTTAACCAAACTTATCTCTATCCAAAAGTGCTTCGTTATGGTGCTACCGACAATTAAAGTTCTTAAAACTATTTTGTATTTTTTAAATTACTAAAAATTGGCTCATACGATCATAACATAATTTGGTATGTGGCTATGTAATCGAAAAAAAGTATTGCTAGACAATTTGTTTTTACTTTTACACGTTATGTAAGTGGTCCAAAATAGGTCATCGACATGCAAAATTTCTTATAACTTTTTATCGCCGAATTCATAAAACTTTACTTGTAGCTAAACAGTGTAATTACAAACTTTTTTAAAATTTTGTCTTTTATTTCAGGCAGAAAAAAATTATTTACATGTGGTACATAACCTAACTTTGGAAAAATATTTAAATTTTTCGCTAAAAGGTCTGTACAAATTAACACAGTATACTCCTGAGATCAAAATGGAACGATTTAATCAATTTTACCTTTATCCAAAAGTGCTTCCTTAAGCCTCTATTGACCATGAAAATTATTTAAAAAGATAAGATTTTTCAAGGTCGCTAGACACTTAATAAAGCACTTTTCGATTAAAATAAGTTTGGATAAATCATTTTATTTTGGTCTCAAGAATATGTGGTGTTACTTTGTACACACCTTTTGGCGAAAAATTTTAATATTTTTGTAAAGTTAGGTTATGGACCACACGGAAATATTCTTTTCTGCCTAAACTAAAGGAGTTAGAAAAATTGTATAGGAGACAAAAAAAGTTAATAATTACACTGTTTAGCTATAAGTAAAGTTCTATGAAGTTTTATTCAGCCATTAAAAAGTTACAAAAAAATTTGCATGAGAATGACCTATTTTTGACCACTTACATAACGTAAAATGGTAAAAGCAAATTGTCTACAAATACCTTTATTCATTACATAGCCACATACAAAATTTTGATATGATCGTAAGAACCAATTTTTAGTAATTGAAAAAAAAAATAGTTTTAACAACTTTAATGGTCTGTAGCGTCTTAACGAAGAACTTTTGGATAGAGATAAGTTTGGTTAAATCGTCTTATTTTTGTCTCAGGAGTATGAGGTATTCTTTTGCACAGACCTTTTAGAGACACCCTGTATATCTAAAAATTTTTAAAAATTAGTAAACATGAAAATTAGGTTAATTTATTAAACAAACTTAATTATACCAAGAGTATCTGTGTATATTAAAATAAAGAATTTAAATCTTTAAAAAGTTTTTAATAAAACATATTTTAGTACCATAACATTATACAAGAGATATATTTGCATGACTTACAATAAAATGTATTTTTTTAAAGTTTTATAAACGTTGTAATAATTTTTTAATTGCCTAAAGATAGAGACTAATAGTTTATGTTGATAAAAATGAAATATATGTTTTTAAGAAATTTAATAAGCTTCATTTTCAATCTGCTTTCGATTTAGGTACTATTTTTTAATAAGTTTTATAAATTTTGTTTGTACTTACGCTGGCGGTGGATTCCACGAAATCTGCTGTGGTTCTAGTTCAGGTTCAGGTGCTGGTCCTAGGTCTGTAAGAAAATAAAGAGACAATATATTAGAAGCATGAAACTCAGGTGGCAAATAAGAATCAAGATGTAATGTACAGAGGTGTGCAGAAAAAAACGGCCAACGGTGTAGCTTTTCCTTATTTTCTAAGCGATTTATCATAAGCGATTTAACATATCAAAATAATTGGTTGAAAAAATACTATAATCAAATATTAAAATATGTTTCTTCTGAAAACATCCGAGAAACAGTAGGCAACTTTTGTAATTTCAGTCAATTAAACGAATACATTTTTTCAATTTTTTTTTAAATACTGCTATTAAATGTGAAAAAATCGATGTGATTTACTTATTTTTTTATGAATCAATTTTATAGGGTAACAAAAAAATTATAAAAATGTTATTATAAAAAAAAAATAAAAATAGAAAATGCAAAGTAATATTACGTTACACAAATAGAATTAAAATTAAATCGAGAAAATAATTCTTTTTTTTAATATTTGTTTTTTTCGGTTTTTTTAATAACATTTTTTTTATTTATTTTTTAGATTATCCATTAAAATGAATTCAAAAAAAAATCATGACAGGCAGTGATTCGAGGAGTCATTGTTTTCAAATTTTTTAGGTTTATTACTCTCTTTTTTCGTTATGCAGTTTTCGGAGGGTTTTTTCCTATACATTTATTGCCTTAACGAAGTTAAGCCATTTACTTTATGGGTATCTTTGTTATTAATATAGTTTTGTAACTTTGTAACCATGTAATGCCACTAAAAATGAGTCACCATTTATACTTATTATTAAACGTTCTACAATTTCTATTGTTTGTTTAGGAGATTTCGAAGCTACTTGTATTTATGCAGAAAATATTGTTTAAAAGTAAGTAAGAAGAACTGAAAAAAAATAAGGATTTAACAGCATTCTCTGGGTAAATGTGGTTGCCTAAAAGTAAACAAAGACGCCTTTTCCTTTTATAAGGTTGTTTTAATATAGAAAATTGCTTTTTTTGTTTACAAAATTTTGTTTAATCAATATTCAAACGAGTACGTGTTCCGTTTATTTTATGTTTATTGATTATCAGATTTTGAATAGAGGTAAAATATAAAAAATATAAAACCGGGTGTCGTTTAGTAATATAAATTAATTATTTTTTTTTCATATTTTGATAACATAATATTTTAAAATGCACCCAGGATAATAGAAACTGTAATGTATATTTTGTTATGATTTTGTACTGCCTCTATGTTTACCAACAGAACGAAGCCTCTTCGCAACCTCTTGGCAACATCGCAATCTCCACCAATCATAAAATACACTCGGAGGCGTACCACTTGGCATTGTTATGCACACCACAACGAATTGCATGGAAACCATTATCCTAATCCTAATTAAATTTTTAAACAAAAAAATAAACCAAATATAAAAAGCAGTGTTAAAAATAATGATAAAAAATAAAATTATCTAAAAATGTTAAATATTTAGGAATAATATTAGATAATAATATTAGATAATAAACTTAAGTTTGATGCACATTTAAAAAAATTAAAATCAAAAACTATTCCACTAATTGGTGCATTTAGAAGATCAGGCGGAGCAATATAACATACGGTCTTCCGATATGGTCACAATGTAATTTAACTATAACAAGTTTAATACAAGAAATTCCAATAAAATTCATTTAAATACAAGTAATACCAATAAAGGCATCATTGTTTATTTAGAGCTGCAAAACAATATAATAATCTACCATTAGATATTCAAAACATAAAATCTTTTAACAATTTAAAAAAAATAAAAAATTATATATTAAAAACACAAGAAAATAGTTATTTTTTGTTATGTGATTTGTTTGATTCTCTTTGTATATTTATTATTATACATTTATTTTTTCTCTTTTCAATTTTGTTTTAATTTTTGTTAACTTTGTTTACATACCTTATGTATTTTTTTGTACTATAAGATTCCATCTTACACCAACATCAAGTTGAATGATGAATCTTATAAAAATGTACATATTCCTTATTAAATAAATAAATAATAATTCCTTTTTAAGGTTGTCGAAGACATTCAACTTATTATTGTATTATGAATTATAAATTCTTGTTGTTTGTTAATTACCGATAATCGGCAATTTTCCAAATTTTCCGGCCCAAGGCAAGTGCCTACTTTGCCTAATGGGAAACGCGGCCCTGCTTGATAAATAAAAAATAGTCGACTATTATAGCTGGTCCCTTTCAAGAGATTTTTCAAAGTGGGGGTCGAAAAAGTACGTAAAAAGAAGAGCAAATTTGAGGGCGCCAAGAGTGTAGAAAAAAATTAATATCAAAAAAAGCGCTCGATTTGGTTACCGATTTTGGGGTAAAAATACAAAAGGGGTTTATCTTCCCCCTTAATAAATAGATTGGTCCGAGCGGGTCAAAACCACCGTCTTCAGAATCTGCTCCTCTATAACATAATAAAAATTAATGAGATTCGGGGAGAATTTCGGATACTTATTGGATGAACTAGATTTTTCGTTCAGGGTGCAACAACTTTTTTCGGGGTGGTCGGATGGAAAAGTGGCTTAAACACTTTTGTCTTGATATTTTTTCATTCGTACACTTACAAAATTACAACTCTCTACGAAAAAAAAAACACCTTCCTCGTTCCATGAGGTTTTATTATTATGGAGGTCCCTCATATATTTTCATCAGACTTTTATAAACCAGTAACTAGTGATTATAAAGTTATAAAAGTTTCGTTTGTTGAAATTGTTTTTACTAAATTGGGAATTGTAACAAATATGAATCCAAACAAACCAACCAAAAAAACCGGGGATTGTACCCTTCCAAAAGAAAGAGTATGAAAGCAAACATGATGCTAGCAAATTTATCTGGGTAAATACAACCACTTATTTATTGCAACTAGTTTCAGTAAGAAATGTTTTCTCTTTATCGAGCTTAACAAATTTGATTGTGAAAATTTTGTTTTTTTATAAAATGTTTTAATTTGAAAGACAAACGGAACCTTGACCTAAATAAAATTTCATAACTAAGTTCTTAAGTTTTTCTGGATAAACGTCACTAGTATGAAAAAAATGATCCCAAATTTCAAGGACATCACCAAGCTTCGGTAGATATTCCTGGATGTTCAAATATACAGAGCTTGTGCCACGAAACAGTAAAACCTGTTCATGAAACAGAAGTACCCGACCCCAGCTCTTAAAATATTGACATTGCTTCAATTGTTCAAGAGCAAATTCAAATGGAAGGTATAATTTCTTCAAATGTAGACAGTTCACCTTCTTCAACATTATCAAATACAGAAGAAATTGCAAATATAGGTGATGATGTTCTAATGAATGCCGGAAAGATTGATTTATCGACATAAGGTAGAAGAATTATTGATATGGGTTATTTTTTTACACAAATTATGTTAGTGGGAGTTCATAAAATATATAACTGTACCATAGCTGACATGGAGGTTATAAGTGAAGTCCGAAGTGGAAATTTTTCAAGTTTTGTATTGAAAAGTAAAATGTGTGGAATCTCAAAAACTCTATATAGTGAAAAACCACGTGAAAATCCAAACGATGCACATTTCATAAATAAACAAATTACCTTGGTAACTATTTCAACTAGTTCTGGATACTCTCTTGTTTACGAATTTTTTTCGTACATTAATTTACAGTTTATGTCTCAAGAGACTTTCAATAAATGTGTGGATATGACGTCTGAAGTAATTGCTGAATCCGCATTAATTGCAATGGAAGTAGCCGGAAAACAAGAAAAAGAATTGGCTATTTTTGTCGGAGATGTTGACAATGATGGTATTCCGTTTATTACAGTAATAACGGATGGAGCAAAAGATCCTACAATGTTAATTATAATGCAGCATCTGGCGTGGTAAGTAGTACGATTGTAATTTTCATTTATTTTTATGTATATTTTTATATTTTGATTCTATAGATATTTAGTCTAATAACTTGTAATTATTTTAGGCCTATTGTATAATTGGCTGTCGAACAAAAAAATATTATTTTTGGGTGAGAAATAAATATTATTGTATGTGTCATCGAGCAGAAAATAAAGGACAAGAAGTACCGTCGCATAAATGTTTTAAAAATTGGTAAGCTGGATCTACTGCCATGGAAGCGGATATTATTACGATGGTTGGAGATGGTGACAGTAGTGCACACAAAAGTCTGCTGAAAACAAAACCAAATGGCACTCAACTAGTCAAAAAAATAGAATCTAGTAATCATTTACTTCGGAACTCTATCAAAAAATTAAAAACAGTATCAGGTAATAATTTATTATCACTTTCGCTAAATGAAATGATTGAATGACCATGTACCTAATATCGAATATTTATTTTTTTAGAGAGCAAAAGAAGTAATTCCAAAAATAAAAACGTTCCTGTAATTTTAAGAAAGTTGTTAAAGCAGCGATTAACGAGATTTAGAGGTGCTGTAAATAAATCATTCAAAGATATGATAGAACAGGATGTTGATTTTGAATCCAAAATTTATCATTTACAGGAGGATATTAAAAACACAACGACAAATATATTTGGCAAATATGAAAAATGTTCAGTCATAGGACATTTTAAATGTGAGCCGACAGAAAACAAAGTTAACTATATCCAAGAAATAAAAGATTGTGGTATGTTCAATGACATTGAAGCAAGCATGAATAGACTAGTTTATAATTCCTCTAGTCTTATTCATAACCTGCATAATGGATAATAATGATGCCGAGCATTTTAATAACGTTGTTGCCAAATTTAGCGGTGGAAAGAGGATAAACTTTTCATTAAAAGGTCAATATGAGACGAGGTGTACGGCAGCAGCTGCTTTGTGGAATTTGGAAGCTTTGTATATGGAGGAATTGACCAAGAAATTTTCTTCGGCTAAACAAATATATGTTAATTGTTCATTAAAAAGAAGGAAAGAAATGAAAAGGAATAGATTAAAAATTAAAAGCCCCCGAAATGCCAGAAAAAAGGATTCTGCAGGTCCAGATGAGCACTATGGTAGGATAGATGAAGAACCTGATTTATGCAAAGAGGAATTACTAACATTGGTGAAGCTCCATTTAAATACAATTAAAAATTCGATAGAAAATAAAGATAGGATCGAGAGGAATGCCATAGGATAATCTCAACCCGATGCATCGAAACATGAACGACAGAATAGATTAACTGCGTCAAATTTTGAAGAAATTATTCGTTAAAGAAGCACAACTCCATACAGTAATAAGGTTAAAGCTTTATTGTATGGTACGTTTTATGGTAGCAAACATACCCGATATGGACAGGAACACGAATTTGAGGAAGAATTTAATTTGAGTGTCAGAAACTGCGAATTATTTATTGATGAAGAGTTTGGTTTCTTGGGAGCCTCTCCTGATGGACTAATAGACGATATTGGAGTTACAGAGGTGAAATGTCCATCAAATGCCAAAGATCACCATCCAAAGACGACTAACCGGAATAAAATAATAAAATACGCCGAGTTAGATGAAAATGACAACCTTTCCCTTAAAAGGATTCATAAATATTATTACCAAATTCAGGGCCAATTAAATGTGGCACAAAAAAGCTATTGTTATTTTATTGATTCGATCCCCAAATGCCCGTTAACTGAGAAGGTAATTATTTTTCATGGTTATAATTTAATTTAATTTTGTAATAAAAAATGAATTATTTCCATGAATCGTAGTCAGTACTAAAAATTATGTTTTTCAGATATACAGGGATATCAATTTTTGGGAAAATGATATAAAGCCCAAATGAAGAGATTTTTATATCCAATGGCTGTTACCGGAAATAATTAATCCTCGGAAGACCAGAAACATGGATCTTCGTATAGAACCGGTAACCGTGGATTAAAAAAACGATTTTTTGGAGCGCTAGTATTATGTGTACTTGTGATTGTAATTATAACAAAATCACAGTTTATATATGGCTAGCGCTTTAATTTTTTTAATCATACTTCACATCACAAACTAATTACAAAAAGTATATTTTTATTTGTTTTTTTTTTCAAAACCTTTCCTTTGAGACATTTTGGTAAGAGTCTGGCGAGAGGATTACTTTAGAGAGGATTTAAAGTTATATTTCTATAACTATTTTGTTTTTTACTTTTTGAGTGTATAATGTAAAAGATTTTTTCTGAATAACAATTATCAATATTTAACTCTAATTTCAATTAGGTAAAATGTAAGGTATTTTTAAATTAATAGGCCATTTTATTTACGAGTTTTTTTTAATTATAGATTTTTTTATTAATTCATATTATTAAATTATGTAGTATATAGATAGTATCAATAATTAATTAATATTTAATATTAAAATAAAAAACTCACTATATTTAAAAGATACTTAATTAGCCAGAACGTTTTCGTTGACGAAAACATCTTTTAAATAGACTGAGTTTTTTATTTTAATATTACATATTAATTACTTAATTTTTAGATGGATCTATTACATATTAATAATATCAATAATGTTAAAAAAAAAAATAATTGTAATTTCATATCTGACGAGGGAGGAGTTAATAAGCAATGGGGTTAACCAGGAATATTCCAACTTTGCCTTGTTGAAAATGCATAAACTGACGCGAATTCAAGTTTGTATTGTATGAGTAACTAAATGCTTACATGACGACCTTATGTGGTTTGTTAAAAAGAGAACATCGTAGTAAATTGGATACTTATTTAATATTCTTATTTCTTCAGCAAGTAATTTAGTTTTTACATCGTGAATTACTTTTGAACTAATATTCTTGGTAACCAACTATTGATATAAGGAAAGTTCATCAGTAATATCCATACTCATTTCTATAATTTTATAAACAGTCACATACAGAAAGAGCTTTGGTAAGATCCTCTACATACATACATATGTGCAGCGTCCGTTGTGACTTCTTTACAATTCTGTTGAAAAAATTTCATAATATACAGTTTAAATAAAACGTAAAGAAAAGTTTTTCATGTTTATAGCAAACGTAGCAACAATAATGTTTTTTTGGGTTTCATCATCGCTTCCCATAACAACAGTTCTTTGATAAGTTTGATATCAATAAAATATCTTTTTACCTCAAGGTTTAAAGATCTATTTTCTAGATTGTCTTCAGCATTTACAGATGCTTTGTATTTTAAATATAGTTTAAACAGTTCTAAAGCATTGCATTATCTTACAGCAGTATGTAAAGGAGTTTTTTTCCGTCAACCTTGGAATAATAGGACTTCAGTTATTTCCACTGAGTTAGTCAAATGGAGTATTTCACCTTCCGGTAATACTCTAAAAATGGATTATTATTTTAAATGAGCACTCTTTAAATTTATTAACTCAATGTTAACAATTCATAAAATTAATGCTACAATTCTGTGTTAAACCGTAAATCTGTAAAGGTTTGTTATATGGGTTGTCATCGCCAGAATCGACACATAAATTTTAAATTAAAAAAAATATTAGCCCGCATTCGCCGTCTTTCGATTGCTTTAATTCTTGTGTTTATCTTGTCATCTTGAAATTTTATTGGACCGCGCACCACGTTTAAGAAAATAAATGTACAGTTTAGATTTAGTGAACATCGCCAAATACGAGGAATTAAATGTTAATTGAAGATTAAATTGTGTACTTTAAATGGTAAAACAGTAAAAAATTATAACATTTTAGCAACAAATTTATGAATAAATAAATTAAAGGATAACACAAATATTTGGACTGCTTCAATTAAATCCTTTATTATAATAAAGTTGGACTACAAGAAAATAAATAACAAGTTTTTCTATTTACAAATTTAAGTTTTTGCAATATTTAAAAAAATATTAATTTATGATTTTTTTTTCAAAAATGATATACAGGGTGTTTGGTAATACGATGCGTTAATTTAAGAAGGTGATTAAGGATCTTAATGGAAGCATTTTATACCTAATTTATTGTTATACGGGTTGATTTTTATGTATGAAACCAAAGCGGTCATACTCAAATGCCTGGATAAAAAAAATTGATATTTGGTGTGATCAAATGGAGCATTGATACCTACAAATATTTTAAGATGAAAAACACGGCAGCCATTTTGGATTTTTTAAATGGCAACTTATGCAATACATCATCTTTTTGGGACTGTCGCAAATTACAAAATAGGTGTTTTTATTATTTTTCTTTCAAATTAAAAATATTTTGAGCCTTCAAAAAAGGGCTTAAACCTTTATTGACCAGAATCCACTGCTCCTGCAGCTGGGCAGGCCGATAAGTGATGTATCAAAGCAACTCTAAAACCTAGTTTGGGTACCAATATTATTCGAAAGTGCTTTAGATTGGGTAAGAAATGTGATCGTCTGCGTCCTATTAAAGTTCAACTTCAAAACATATCTAAAGTTTTCAAAATTATAAAACATAAAAATAAGTTTCCTGAGAATATTAGGGTGAAACCCACAAAGGGAATCGAAAAGAAGAAACAGATCTATGCATTAAGTATATTAATAATTGTCCAAAAGTAATAGCTAAAGATATAAACAAAAAAACCCAACGATTTTCTTTAGATACCATAGAACTTTCTTGTTATTATTAAAATGTAAGAGGGTTAAATACCAAAATAACTAAATTATTTAATAGTATATGTTCTGTAATTCATGACACCATTTTTATAACCGAAACTTGATTTCAATTTTCAAGAAGGTGTTAGTAACTCCGAGTTGTTTCCTACCAACTGTATTGTCTATCGCTTCGAACGCATTAATTGCAGTAGAGGAGATTAGCCGATTCTAAAACACCCGCCAACTTGCCGGAGGAGGCTCCGCCCCCATGTAAATTCCCCATATGACGTCATAAAATTCCCCCCTCCTAAATCCCTCCCCCAATTGCTCTGATTGGCCTCCTGTCCCACCTTAACTTATGGCGGTGGTGCTAAAAACTGTAAATTTTTGTAATAAATCCATGTTAATCAAACAATCATGTAATTTTAAGGTAATAAATTCCAAAGTGAAAAGTTTACTAAAGTTCGTACAAAAGACTTCCATAACAATTCTAAACAATGACATAAAAGAGAAATCAATCAATAAGGTAGGTTAAAAGCATATTGTTTTTATTTTGTACTTTCTTGTTTTCGACGTTTTTTATGTAGAAGTTAATGTTAAAATAAATGTTAGAGAAAGTTCGTAGTTATTATTTTAAAGTCCCAATCCGGAACTTTCTCTAACATTTATTACTGGGGACGAAAAACTTTCATTAAGAGTTAAAATAAATGTTTAATATTAATACCTTCTCTCGGAAATTTCAGCCCGATGAAGAATTTAAAATAAAGTTGAAACTAACAAATTGGTATAATTATCTTTATTAATTACTGTCCTATTCCCGAAAAAAAAAACCCATAAAATTACTTTTAATGGAGCTAAGAGTTTCAAAAATTACAACGAATAGGATTGTTTTTAATTGGGTGAATAAACAGGTGTTAAATCTCTTAAAAAGTGATCCTTGTGTAAACTGCCCTCGCTTATTAAATGGATGTTATTGTGAAAGGGAGACTTTAATACTTTTGATTTGGATTACTTCAATCTCAAAAGTTAGCGAAAGCAATTGTACATGAATTGAGTGGGTTCGTTGGAATTTACGGAATTAGATACATATATGTCTGAATAAAAAGCACATTTAACTTAACACTTAAGAGCTATTTATTATTAGCAAATAAAATCAAATTTTACAAGAGACACAAAAGCATTAAGCATGACTAAATAAAATAAGCCTAATACAAATAACCATACAAATTATAAACATTATACATACAAACTGAATTATAAGGTTTCAACTTACCCTTAATGAATGATATAAAATACTTTAACATCTTGAACCATATTACATATTTAACTACAAATGTTAATGATGGAATAATGATGAACCGCCGAATTACTCTGAACGGAACTTAACTTTAGATCTAAACTAACTAGAGACTGGAATTTGTAGACTTTTGTCTCAACTAAAAACTAAACTGCGACTTTAGAGCCTACAACCCTTATCTTAAGTACTGCGATGGTCCTCCTAACTATCACTAACTCCTCCTTTGATTTATCAACCAACAAATCGCGGTTTTGGAAGTCAGTGACAGTTGTGGCAGGAATTAAGATTTACAATCTGGGATTGAGGTCAGACTAATCTACGAGCCACCCGCATTGTCCATCTGGGCAATTTTCGGACGTGCTTCAGGTGCCAGATTGTCTAATAACTTAATTCTTAACTAGCTAGTCAATTGTGGTTCCTCGCCTTGTTCGTTTAAAAGCAATAAAAATCCAATTGTGAATTGGAGTCCTACGGCTTTAAGACGTTGAAGCCAACTAAGGGTAACTAACTCTAATATTTTATATTACTAAGCAACGTGTGTATTCGAACCAGATAATTTGCGCTTCACTCCTCCTTCTGAGTTATTGTTGGTCAAATAATTTATAACTTAATAAGTCTCCTCCCTCTAAAATATTTCGTGATCGCTGTCCGGGTACTTGTGATTTTACCACTTGCCGAGAAGGACTTGACTTTTGAAACACTTATTAATAAAGCAACTTTGATTTAAATTTGGAAAATTATAGCGTGGTAATGCTGGTTCTCACATCACACACTTTCCTCTTAAACAAAATCATGTTTTATAAATTAACTTGATTTTGTCCAAGGTACAATACGCTGAAATCTATCATGCATGAATAGCAAATTCTAAAAAAAAATTAAACTTAATACATAAACAATGATATAGATTTCGTTTCCAAGGAGTACACCAATCAACCATACACTTTGAACTCATTCTTCCAGTCTTCTTTCTTCACATCGCCATCCATCAACCATCAACTTGAGGTTCCATTACCAATCCTTTCTGCATAGTGCCTCACACGTTTGCTGAACTGTTCTTGGTTCCATAACTGCTTGCTATCAAGGTATTATCTTGTAGAATACCAACTTTATCCATCAGGTAATTGTAAAGTGCAACTGGTTTCCAATTTCAAATTTCATTGTGGTTTCTTATTCTGTGCTGGTACTGGTTTTTAGAACTTCCATATTAACAGGTTCTGTGAAGCTTTACTTTATGATGTGCTGTTTGGTTTGTGGTATTCCAAATATTAGTGTTGATCTTGTAGACTATTCCATGGTGACATAAGCGTGATTGACTGTTAATTTCTTCTTAGCTGTTGTCAAATACCATGTACCATATACAACCATTTCCAGCTTTTTTAGATAATTTTGATGTAGAATCTTAATTGGCAATCATATTCACTTGATACTAGTAGTTTGTGTAACTGCAAAGTTCTTGATAATTAACATAATTGATGTCGTGATCTTGAACTAGCTAGCAACTGCTATCTCATTATTGACTGTCGGAACCATGTTCTTTCAGGATTGCAAATTTCGGCGAATCTCCTCCAATGAGTTCTATTATTGGTGTCTCCAAGGTTGTAATCAGGCAAAATTGTATCTTAAACATATAGCATAAACATACGAATTAGTACAACCTTAATAATTTCATTAATACTTCTAATTTATTCATTTAAACTATGATCTAAAACATGCAACTATAAACAAAATAATTCCTTTAAGTTCACTAATAAGGTATACTTATAGTTTACCTTACAACTTACAATTCTAACATGCATTATCATTCTTAATATTTTAATAATTGTAACCAAAATCTGGTGTTTATAAAGAAAATAAAATAATGTCTTCAAGACACAATTTGACTTGAATTTTCCATATTTGCTAGATATATAGAAATCTTCAGAGGGGAAGTTTAAGTGGAAGGACCTAATACCTATTAGGTCCTTCCTTCCTGCTTCCTTCTTACTGCTTCACCACCGTTCCCTGAAGTGTGTAGTGTCTCAACATGCACTAATTATTTGAAAAGTTACTATGAATATAATAACAAATTTATTGAAATAAAATAAAATCCCTTCCAACCCCTTCTACAAATTTTCTACTATTATATCATTAAATCTTAAATGAACCCTTACAAATTTTGATTATTGATTTGAAACTTTTGCTATTAAAAAAAATATTACCTTAAGTTAAATAGAATAAAATGAAAATATCACTAAATCAACCATAACAAAAATATTAAGTTATTTTCTGAATATATTCTGATCTTCTGATAAAAACAATAAAGAAAAATACTTTGAAAGAAACAAAATAGATTACTTAAAATTTGCTTGTTCCTAAACATCTTCTTTAACCTTTAACCCCAAAAATTTCTAGTAAGAATTTAATATACAAATATTAATAATATTAATAATATTTTCAATAAATATTCTAAGGTTGATTATTTATTGTTTTTTTATTATTTAGCTATATCTATCAAACCTGTTTCTTGAAATGTCTTGATGTAAAATTTCCATCATATTTTATTTTCGTAGTAATCCTAGTAACTTGAAACATTCCATAATACTAAATACGATAAGGTTACTACTGCTGGTCCTATATTCCTTTTCTAAAAATATAATCTCATGAACACTAAATACTAAATCTAGATAGAAGCTCTATTGCTCTGCAATTTTAACTGCAAATAGTAAAATATTATACATGCAATCATACATACATTCATACTAAAAATACTACTACTACTAATAATAAGAATAAAATCAATGCTATTATACAACTAAATTCTTTTGGGGAGTACCCAAATATGATCTACAACTGGACCACGACTTCGTGTCTGGTACCTTGTAATCGCTTGGTTAACTCTTTCCTCTAAATTGTTCTCCTGTGGTGCTTCTAAAGGTTGTATTGCTTCTGGTTGAGCTATTTCCGGTTGAGCTATTTCTGGTTGAACTCTTTCTACTTCAATTGGGTAATCATCATCAGATTCTATCCAAACTCCATCCTCTACAAAAATGTTATGTTCTGGAGGTGTAGAATTTCTCAAATCCTTTGGAATTTATTCTTCACTTTCTTCTTCGTAATTAGGTTCTTCAGTTTCTGGACCAAAGTATGGTTTCAATTGATCCACATGTACCCTATGAGTTGATTTTCCAAAAATATCCTTCATCAAATAATTTACTGGACCTCTAATTTCCTGTATTCTATATGGACCTGACCATTTCGGTTGAAACTTATACGAGATACCTTTACTAACGTTATGACACTTCATATATACCTTTTCTCCAATATTGTAATTTTTAGTTTTAGCTTTTCTATTAGATCTTTCTCTTCTGGATTCTGCACTTCTACCAATTACTTCGCTGGCCTTTTGATGTACTAAGCCCATTCTTGTTACTATTTCAGCTACATAGTTTTCATCTAAATCGTATCTTAATGTAACTGGTTTGATTAGGGAATGGAATGATAATTCCATATCTCTAAAATGCATTAGGAAGAATGGTGTCTCACCTGTTGATTTATTAATATTATTTCTGATATCCATGCAAACAAATGGTATCATTTCATCCCAACTATCGTTTTGTTAATTAATGTAATGTGATATCATGGTCTTAAGAGTTTTATGCATTCTTTCGATTACTCCGTTTGAACATGGATGCCATGGTGATGTTTGGATTTTCTTTATGTCTAAATACTTACAAATTTCTTTAAACATTTTTGAAACAAATTGCGTTCCACAATCAGTTAAAAAAGTTCTTGGTGCTCCATTTAGAGTAATAACGTTTGTCACAAACGCTTTTGCAATTGTGCTTGCCTTAATATCTGGTAGTGGTATGCATTCTGGATATCTTGATAAATAATCAATAACTGTTAAAATACATTTGTTCCCATTTTTGGTCTGATGTAATGGACCTACAATATCCATTGAAACTCGAGCCCAAATTCCATATGGTACGTTCATTTCCTGTTGCTCTGCTGGTTTCTGATAAGAAGACTTATGAGTGTTGCATGAATGACATTCTTTGCAATACTTTTTAATTTCTTTAGACATGTTTTTCCAGAAAAATTGCCTCTTTATCATCTCGAGCATCTTTTCATGACTCGGGTGGCAACTAATTGGTGCGTTATGGTATAGTTGTAAAATTGTTGGAACCATAACACTAGGTACAAGTAATTGATCTTCCCTTTCCTTTCATTGTCTTACTTTATATGACAATACATTATGCTGTTTGTAAAAATGATCATAATCATCAAGATATTTAAGGACTACTGGATCGTTTTCTTGAGCTGATTTAATTTGCTCAGTGTCCCATATTCCACTGATTATAATATCAACATCATCATTTTTGTTATCTGAACTAATTGCTGCGATTTCGAGTTCTTTCATTTTTCCTAATCTGGTTGAAATTTCAATTATTTCTGGCTCTTCACGTAATTTTGTTAAAGTATCCGCGTTTGAGTTAATTTTACCTGGTCTGTGTGCAATATCAAAATTGTACTCCATAAGTGACATTGCCCACCTGGACAACCTACTATTAACGTCTTTCAAAGAGAGTAAATATTTTAAACTACGATGATCCGTATAAACTGTAAAATGTGTGCCTACTAAATAACATCGAAAATATTTTACTGCCCAAACAACAGCTAATGCCTCACGTTCTATGGTCGAATAACGTGATTCTGGTCCATTTAAAGTCCTACTCGCATAAGAGATGGGATGTTCAGAATTTCCATACTTTTGACAAAGTATTGCGCTGATTGCTACACCACTTGCATCAGTCACCAAAATGAAAGGTTTACTAAAATCTGGATATTTTAAAATTGGAGGGGTAATCAATGCTAATTTAAGTCCATCAAATGCATTTTCATGTTCATCGTTCCAGGAAAATTTAATATCTTTCTTTGTTAATAAAGTTAAAGATTTCGCTACATCGGAGAATTTTGGAATGAATTTTCTATAGAATCCTACTAAACCTAAAAATGCTCTGTCCTCTTTAACGTTCTTTGGTCTTGGATAATTTCTAATTATTTCAGTTTTTTCAGGATCTGTTTGACATCCTGCACCCGATATAATATGACCTAAATATTTAACTTTTTGTTTAAAGAAGCAACACTTACTGGGTTTCAATTTTAAATTGTTCTCCCGTAGTCTTAAAAATACCGACCAACATGTTCGTGTAAATTGTCACTAGAAAATACTATAATGTCGTCTAAGTACACTAAACAAGTTATTCCCGTTAAACCTGCTAAAACCGCTTACATTAGTCTTTGCCACGTGCTTGGTGCATTTCTAAGTCCAAATGGCATTCTCACGAATTCTACGTGTTTATCCGGTGTCGAGAAAGCAGTCTTTTCTCTATCTTTAGGTTGCATTTCCACTTGAAAATAACCTGATGCTAAGTCCATTACCGAAAATAGTTTGTTACCCGATAACTGGTCTATGGTGTCACTTAAATGTGGTAAGGGGAAAAAGTCTGGTTTCGTAATTTCGTTTAAACCACGATAATCGATGCACACACGGAAGTAGAGGAGATTAGCCGATTCTAACACACCCGCCAACTTGCCGGAGGAGGCTCCGCCCCCCATGTAAATTCCCCATATGACGTCATAAAATTCCCCCCTCCTAAATCCCTCCCCCAATTGCTCTGATTGGCCTCCTGCCCCACCTTAACTCCTCCTCCTATTGTTTTGATTGGCCCCCACCCTTAAACTACCACACCTGAAGTTGCTCTGATTGGCTAATCCTCCCCACCCAGATCCGCCCTCAATAATTTCGGCCATTTTCCTAATTAATGCTCCCACCCAGTGTCTCTGATTGGTTAACCCTCCGCTCATTAAGTAAATATGAATTAATCAAGTGCTGCCCTCTACAATCTAATAGCGTAAGTATTCGATATATGAGCCCATCAACCCCATCTACATTTTGTTTGATATACTTTAATTGTTTGATTGGTTACCTACTTAAGTAAGTATTGACAAGTGCTGCCCTCTGCGAATAGGTAGCTTTAGTTACTAATTGTAGTGGCGCCATCTGAAGTTTGCGGCAAAGTATCAAAGCTTAAAAAAAACACCCGCCACCGTGAATCGAAGCCACAGTCTTTGTTTTGCGTTTTTTAAATTCCAACGACTTAGCGGTTGTGACCACCAAGCAGTTATCATTTCTTTAGTTAGATATGCAATATATTTGTAAATGTTAACACCCAGACTTGCTGAGTTTTTAAAACACTTTAGTAATCTGCTTAACCATATTTTTTAAACAAGATATTATGGAAACTTAAAATAAAATAAAAACATATTTTTGTTAATTAAATAAATTTATAAGAGTGATAATTTCACTAAATAAATAAAAGACAATTCAATTCTTAATCAGCATTGAACATGTATTAGGTATTAGCTGACAATAAAATGCATCAATCTCAAAATAATGTAAAGGTAGAGCATAAAAGGTAACTTCCAACGTTTTGAAATGCTGAGGTAATTTAACATCTTAATCAGCAAAAAAAAATATTTCATTGAACTTTGCAGCCATGTGTAAAATGCATACATTTCAAAATGATGTAAAAAAAATCAATATTTTTTAATAATTTGTAATATTAAATACATATTATAATTAATTGGGATATATTAAAAATCTTCATTCCAATAATTGTGAATTATTCATCTTACGCATATGTAACATTTTTATTATTTACTCATTTTTTTATTATTATGTGTATGAGTGAAATGAAATGGTGATTAAATTACAATCTTGCAAAAAATAAGTATAAATATTGAACATTTACAATGCATAAAATAGTTCCAATTTGTATTGTGCAACGGCAACCAACAAGCAACAGTCAGCAGAATGTTCAAGAAGAATTCAAAAGTGTCAAAAAAGATGCCCAAGTTCAACTTCAACCCATACTACAAGCCAAGGCCCTCAACCTCCAATGCAGAAGAAGCTGAAGATTTGCGAACCATCCTCATTCCTCCAGGACGATTGGCAGTTAACACCATCCCAGCTGCAAAAAATTGATGCCGATGTAGAAAAAGCGTTCCCATCACCACAGCTCAACAAACCCAAGTCCGGTGATTATGGGATCAAATATGAAACTAGGAGGCTGTTATTTGAGGAAGTATACCCACTTAACATCTGCGGATCGAAGGTGATTAGATTTGGAGTGGATCCCTTCAACAGCTTCCAGCCAGTTGTTTTAATTTCGAAAACTGGGTACGAAAATGTTGTTCGGTTCAATCATAGCACCTTTAACGAATTAGTATTCTTCGTGCCGAACATGATAAATACTATCAACAGTAAGGGGGAAGATGTTATCAACCTCACGAAGTACGTGGTGAACATCCAAAGCAACTGGGCCCAGCTGAAGAAGATTGATGGGGACGAGAAAATATGTTTCTATCTGGGGGTGCAGTCACTCCAAAATCTGCAAGACATGGTTCTATTTTATCTGGAGAGGTTTAACAGTGTGGGTCTCCGAAATTGGCAGCCCTTCGAGGACTTCCTCCACCAAGTATACAGCAGGGTCCTGAATGATAATCGGTTTGAGGTCCAGAATTCCGATATTTTGGCACAAATCAATGAGGATCAGAATGAGGATGTTCGGCCATTTTTGTGCGAGGTGTATATTAAGTTTAATTCATTTTTAAAGAAAAAAATTCAGGATCTCTTAAATTTAAGTTTGCACACAAATCGTTTGTATTAAATATGTTTCTTTTATTTTAAGGTTTAATTTTTATATTTAATTTTAATCTAGGTACTATTTTTGTCTTTTAAAAATAAATGCATATTTAAATTTATTTATTTTATTATTTTTTAAATTTATTCACCATAACTTACTAACTAAAATAAAGCACGGTAAGTAAACATTTTTTGTTTTTAATATTATTTATTATAATAAATTATTTAAATTTAATAAAATTAAAAGTATTAAGTTCAACACTCCTTTACAAAACATTATTTTTGCTAATCCAGCTATTATGAGTTTTATCAAGGCCGACCCACTTGACAAACACTTTATCATTCTTTTTTCTAATAATTTTTTCAACGAGATATGCATCTTCATGTTTAACTTTTTGTAATTCCTCCGAGTAAAATGCTCCTTTTATGGGTTGGCCCTGCATATCCTCTAATAAATACGTTATTGGATTGGTTATATTCATTTTTTTTACACGAAATAGCTCAGTGGTCCAGTTTACCAAATAACTTTTGTCGAAAACCGCTTTTTGCTTGCTAATTCTTACATCACCAACATTTAGTTTACCACGTCCGGCTATTTTTAAATGAAAATAAACTGTATTTAATAAAATATATTCATTTTTCTTTGAAACGTCAGCAGGTTTCATTTTTAATGTTGTGTGTTTAGTATTATTGTAAAATTCGATAATTTTTTCCAGAACATCACACCACTTATACTTTCCAGCTAAACTGAAGTGTTTGTAAATTTTTTCCTTTAATGTGCGAATAACACGTTTAGCAATGTAATTGTAAAATTCTTTGCCTTGATCTGTCTGCAAATTTGAAGGTTTTCTCCCCATTTTAAATATTGCTATCATCGCGTTTGTTATGGTGGATCCACTTTTATCTTTTACAGGAACAGCCCATAAGTATTTAGAAAAACAATCAATAACAACCAAAATATACTTGAATCCTTTATTTTCCCGTGCGTAAAGTTGAATTTCAGCTAAATCCGCTTGCCATAAATCATCAATGCCCTTTATAATAGTTCTTCGTCATTGAAATTTTTTTCTAGCTGGTTTATGAAGTTCATTTACAATATCTTGCTTCACGTCGCTCATTATTCTTGATATAAATATTGATTGTGAATGTACGATTAAATTTCTGCTATACTCTTATCAATTTTTGAATCCATCTGATAGAGAAGTTTATTTGAAACTGAGTCGAGAGTTTTCTCTAAATTTGCTATAAGCTGATTAGTTTTTATCTCAGAACTTGAAATCTTCTTACTCATGGACTTATTACCATCTTTTAACATATTGTTTATATTTTCATTATGCTTATTTTCTAAAGTAGTTTTTAAGTTATTTATTTTTCTTATTATTTCTAATTCTAAATCATCAACGAATTTTTTATTTACAGCATCCGTTGAATCGATTGGTGTTGATAGTTCTGTTAATCGCCTGTTTTCAAGATTAAAATTCCCATCTCTGGTAAACAAAAAGCCTGGACCTGGAGGACCAGGTTTTATCGAATTGATATTTTTTAGGTGACGTCCAAATTTATCGACGCTCATGATGTCAATCATAAATGATAACTGAATATTTTTGACTTAGCACACCTCTTTATGTGAAATATAAAATTAAATTTGCCTCTCTAAGTTCTTCCTCAGTTCTAATAATTTCGTTTTCATGAGAATTATTGCCCACCCCTCTTCACGCATGTAATAAATACAATCGATCTACCAGCTCCTTAGGGTCATCCCAGTAAACATATTCCAATGGTTTTTGTGTTAATTTCAAAAAGCCGGTTCCAATTCTATTTCTTGATGCTCTTGTTGTAGGACCGCCGTAAGTCCGAAATCGGTTTCGAAGAGTTGGTTCGACAAATAAAGGTCTTATTATATTTTGATATTTGTAAGACTTTGAACCTTTAATTTGCTGACTTGGATCACCGTTTCTTCTCAGTGCAGAACTCTTTTCCAATATTTCCTTATATGCTTCTTTATCATTTTTATTAAATCCCTCAGGATCTTTCTTAAATAAAAGTTCAATAATCTAATCTGAACCATTTAACACAATGTTAAATTTTCCAATTTGCCATTTTTCCGTAAGTGGGTTATATATAATGCCATAGGTAGTATCATATTCATCTTGTGTATCTTTCATTAAACCATTAATGTACTGCTTCGGAAGTTCATCAAATTGTTCTAAAAACTGATCATAAACTTCAGGTCTTACATCTTCAAGATATGATTGATAGAATGGTCTCTCCTCCTCAAATACATAATCATCCAAGTCATCATGTACCACATCCTCATATACAGTATCTGTCAATTTTGGTGTTTTAACAGGTGCTTTATATTTGTTATAATTTCTTGATGATTCATCATTATTCGCTTCCAATTTTTCTTCTTTTGGTTCCTCTTTCGGATCCTCCTTCGGTTCAGCTTTAACTGAAATTTTATCTGACTGATGTAAAATTCTTTTTAATGGCTCTAAGATTGGCTTATAAGATATAGCCAGTTGCTCTTCTGCATCAGATCGTCCTAATTTTAAGGCAAGGACCTTCTTCCTAATGTCGCTTTGAATTTTAATTAAACTTTTCTTAACCTCAACGCCTTTCATATTCATTTTAGCAAGATATTATCAATATTATATAAATAGGTTTACGACCTTGAACAGGTTTTATCAGGTTTTGAACAGGTTTTATCAGCTTTTTATCAGGTTTTATCAGCTTCTGAACAGGTTTTATCGGGTTTTATCAGCTTTGAACAGGTTTTATCAGCTTTGGAACAGGTTTTATCAGGTCTTGAACAGGTTTTATCAGGTCTACGTATGACTTGTTTCGATAAAGGATTAATTGTTACTAACAAGTTTTGTAAAAAATCTGTCTAAATATTTTCTATATCTTCCTTTATTAACATCACTCTCCTTATCAATTACAAAAAATCCGAACTTCTCGTTCCAACATTGCGAGCATAATTCCTTAAATTCTTCAAATTTCATATCACCACCCACGTGATCATTATAAACATGCTTTAAATTCAAATCATCTTGCTTAAATAATATGATAAAATTAGCGTTGTCTCTGATAAGATGCTTAGGTATGCGGGTATAAGTTTGGCATAAATAAAACGAATCTAGACTTTTATGACGACCCATAGAAAAAAAATCTCTCATCTTCTGTTGATTTTCACAGGCCACATCATCAAAAATAAAAATCGAATTTTCTTCGGCATCATTTATGTTAATAATTTCGGTATTCTCCGAATAAGGAAAAAATCCAATTTCAGGCAAGGAGCACATAACCTCTTTAAGTAACTGGTATTTGGGCTGGTGCAATGACTTGGAATACATGTATATATTTTTAAACTTTAAACCATTTGGATCAAAGATTAAACTAAGCATAACATTCGTTTTTCCACAATTCGAGGGACGACATATTATTGCTCGAATCGAGTTTGGCAATAAATTGCCATGTTTCTTCTTTACTTTATTTAATCCTTGACCCACATAATCATCTAAGTTTATCACCGCCAGGGTATCTTTTTGTTTTACAGTTTCCATCGTACTAGCAAATTTGAGTATCGACATATCTATATATAATGATTGTTTCATAAAATATCTCTCAAATGGCTTCACACGTTGGAAGAGGAATCATCATTTCGCTAATAAATAAATTACCGATTGAGTTGCATATTCCCGGATATCAGTATTGCGGACCTGGTACAAAATTGGAGGAAAGATTAAATCGACAAGACCTCGGCGTAAGTCCTTTGGACGCGGCTTGTAAAGAACACGATATTTCCTATTCTCAAAACATAGATTTGGGTGAGCGTCATAAGGCAGATAAAGTTCTAGAAAAGGCTGCATGGCAGAAATTTAAATCAAAAGATGCAAAATTTGGTGAAAAAGCGACAGCCTTGGCTGTAGCATCGGCTATGAAAGTAAAACGAAAATTGGGTATGGGTAAAAGATCCTGTAACAAAAATGCCAAAAATCGTTCTTTTACTGGTGGTATTGTAAAAAAAGCAAAATATGGAATTAAAGGACTCAAGCATAAAAAGTAAGCAAACACAAGTCTTATTAAAGGAGGGGACCAATATTGCATTAGCCGCGGCTAGGGCTGCTGTACGCGATGTGGGTGGAAGAAAAAAGATAAAAACTCCGCGCATTATTCCGATACCCAAAACCGGAGGAGTTTTGCTGCTTATCCCCATTTTCGCTGGACTTAGTCCATTGGGAAGTTTGGCTGGAGGTACAGCAGCAATTGCTAAAGCAGTTTCGGATACGAAAACGGCCTCAAAAAAACTTCAAGAAGCGGAACGCCATAATAAAACAATGGAAGCAATAGCCTTGGGGAAAAAAGGAACAGAACTCTACTTAAAGCCATATCGAAAGGGATTTGGAATTTATCTTCGTAATTCAAAAAACTTTTAAGTTAACTACCCCGCAGAGCACTTAGTGATGTAGACATTTTGAAATTTAACAAACAAAATAAGATTAAATTCTTTAGAGGTGTTTTTATGCGAAATAAATTACCGGATAAACCATTTTTTAGAGAAAGTGGAATTGTGAATTTGGATAATTACTCGGGACCCGGAACCCATTGGGTAGCATACAAAAAGCAAGGCAATATTGTTAAATATTTTGACAGTTTTGGTAACTTACCACCACCTAAAGAAATTCAAAATTATTTTGGGGGTAGCGAAATAATGTATAATCACGATAGATATCAGAAATTTAATACGTATAATTGCGGTCATTTATGTATCGAATTTTTATTATAAATAAAGTATTTTTACCAATGTCCTTTTAGTCATGTCTCGTACTTTTACCCTAACAGGTAACACGTCTGTTTTAAGTAGAAACTATTACCCACCAGTTGAGCTAAATTCTGCCGAATATTGTTTGGGGCTTATTGCATTTCATACGTTCAATACGATACCTAACATAGAAGAAGGTTGTAATAAGTTTTATTTTGGATCGTCATCAATTACAATCCCAACCGGTTCCTACGAAATAACTGATATAGAAAAATATTAGCGTCGACATTGAATTTTGCCCGCTGATGCACAAAACGCTCCAGATCCGCACAAGTCTTCTAGCTTAAAACCGAATAATAATACTTTACAGTGCGAATTATTTAGTATATATGACGTGAATTTTCAACCAGCAGATTCGATAGGAAGACTATTGGGATTTTCGGGTAAACAAATTCTTCAAGCCAACAAATTGCACGTTTCTGATAAACCGGTTGAAATAATTAAAGTTTCAAGTGTGAGAATTGAATGTAATATTATTTCGGGGTCATATTACGATGATAAATCGGGTCATACGTTGCATGAGTTTTTTCCTTCGGTAGATCCCGGATTTGCCATAAATATTGAACCTAATAATATCTCATATTTATCAGTAAATACGAAAACCATTGATAATATAACAATTAGACTTGTGGACCAAAACGGAGAGCTGGTTAACTTTAGAAACGAAAAAATCATTGTTCGTCTTGAATTAATTGAACGGTCTAAGATAAAATAATGTGGATAGTATTTGTCCAAGAAGAAGAGCATAAAACGCTGACAGAAGAGTCTGCAACAGCCAGTAAGAAAAAAATTATCAAACGGTTAACACTAAAAAGTATTAATTTGTTAAAAGCTCTCGGCTATCATGTCAAAACTTAAAATATTTAACGATATTTCTTTTGATGAGACAATCGTAAAAGAGGAATATCACACATACTTGCCCAGGATGCAAAATTTTGAAAATAATGATGAAATAAGAATATTAATTCAAAATCAAGACTTATACACTTTACCATGTGAGAGTTACATTTACCTCGAGCGAATAACAAAAAAACCGACACCTGAATCAGGACAAACTTTGGACTTTAAATTAATAAATAATTCGTATTTGTTTTTATTTGAAGAAATTAGATACGAGCTAAATGGGGTGGAGGTTGACAAAATTAGAGATCCTGGGATTACATCAACGATGAAAGGTTACGTTTCCTTCGGGGAAAGAGAATCTAAAGTGTTAAATTGGGCCGGATGGTGTCCACATATAAAAAATACTTGTACCTATAGTAAAAGTAACGTTAAAAGAATATGTAATTTTTTAGTTGTGTTGGGATTTTGGTATTTAAGGACAGTAATTAAATAAACAATTATTTACACTTCAGCTGACCGGTTTCGGTACCCTTTATTGGACCTTCATCAGAGCTAAAAGAATCAATATCTTAACTAGTGACAGAACATAAAGAACATACAACACACATTAAACATCCACCAAATATCTACAATCTATATACAATCAAATGCTAAAACGTGCTTATAACCTTAAAAAAATTAATGTAGCATTATTTTACCTTTTATGTTATGAAAATTGTTTTTTGTCAATTTTTGAAAAAATATTTGAAGTTATTAACCATCTACTCAATTTTATACAGTAATGTATCATAATTTTCGTTGGATGATCGATATCTAGACAAAATGTGAACGGATGTTTTATAATCGATCAAACATCGATTCGCCATTAAATGACTTTTTGACATAAGCTGTCATTCCGCAATAATTATAGAACATCAATATTCGAGAAAGATATTAACCTCGAACAATCAAATCAGCCAAACTGTGCAACTTTATTTACACCATTATGGAATAATGAATATATAGTCTGTTCTCTACGGCAGGAGCCGAGTAAACATTGTACCTTTCAACTTTGTAATAAGTAGGTTATATATTCAATATAATCCACTTATTACAATTCTATGTTCTGTTTGATTGATTGTTTTTAGTTTTCCATCTAGATATAAGGTTTTTGTAAATCACATTTAAATTACAAACATCGGTCCTTAAATTTATACTATTTTTGTGTTTTTTTATTTCAATTGATTCTCGCATTAAACGCTTCTTTAAATTTTCTTCATGTGTCAAAATATCAATATTATTTATTTCAAAATCAAATTTGTGTTTATTCGCTATGGCGTGACTAGCTAATGCAGTCTTTTCAATATTTTTATCATTACTACTATCATTCTTGTGCGTTTGTGCTCTATTCTTAATCCAGTTCTTAGTTTGACCTATATAACATGCGGTACAGTCTAAACAATTAATTTTATATACTAAGTTGTTTTCAAATTCCTTATCTGGTCTATCTTTTACCATTGAAAAAAGTTTTTTACCTACTGTTTTATCGTTATATGTGACTATTCTAGTTTCTGGAAAATATTCTTTAAATAATCTCTCTAATTTTACAGATAAATTTACAATGTTTGGAATTTTAAAATATGTTGGTATATTATCAGTGGCTATTGTTGTTTTTAACTCTACATTTTGGGCACTAAATAAATACTTATTAATTAATATTTTTGGGTAGTTATTTTTCATTAAAATCTTTTCCGCAATCTTTAAACTATCAATTTTAAATTCCTGATCGCATAATGCGTTAATTCTACAATTAAAAGATTTCACAATCGCTACCTTTTGGTGGTATTTATGATTTGAATTGAAGTTCAAAACTCTATCTGAGCTCAATGATTTCCTGTACCAATTAGTTTTTATATTCCCATTTTCATCTCTTATTAGTAAGACATCTAAAAATGGTAACTTCTTTTCGATTTCTGTTTCAAGGGTAAATTTAATGTGTTCATCATATTCACCGAAAATATTAATGATTTCATCAATTGCATGAGCATTATTTGGTACTGTTGTTATGATATCATCTACATATAACACCAAAAAATCCGGTTGGAAACTTAATTTATCTAAAGAAACCCGGATCAACTCCCTCATTACCAATGATGCAAATTAGAGAGATTATTTAAAGAATATTTTCCAGAAACTAGAATAGTCACATATAACGATAAAACAGTAGGTAAAAAACTTTTTTCAATGGTAAAAGATAGACCAGATAAGGAATTTGAAAACAACTTAGTATATAAAATTAATTGTTTAGACTGTACCGCATGTTATATAGGTCAAACTAAGAACTGGATTAAGAATAGAGCACAAACGCACAAGAATGATTGTAGTAATGATAAAAATATTGAAAAGACTGCATTAGCTAGTCACGCCATAGCGAATAAACACAAATTTGATTTTGAAATAAATAATATTGATATTTTGACACATGAAGAAAATTTAAAGAAGCGTTTAATGCGAGAATCAATTGAAATAAAAAAACACAAAAATAGTATAAATTTAAGGACCGATGTTTGTAATTTAAATGTGATTTACA